>OY979718.1:60192063-60194563 GCA_963855995.1 Muricea muricata
GGGTGTCCCAAAAAAACCCAAAAACTATTGAAAATGATCTATGTTAACATTTGAATGCCCTAGCACTTGTTAAAAAATTACAATATCTTTGTGAAGTACGTTTGTTTTGCTTATGGGAATTTACATTTGTAAATTGTTTTCTCTAAATCAAATAACCCATGCATAAAATTTGATTGCATTTTTAATATGCACTCGTAGGTTTAGTTTTTTTGTCTGGCATAAAAATGGCTAACAATGAGTATTACTATTAATTATGAAGGTTATGTCAATACTTTATCCACTCGTTGGTTCAATTTAGTGCTATGCATTGAAATTCTAACAATAGATCATTTTCAATAGTTTTTGGGGTTTTTTGGGACACCCTGTAGAATTGGAAAATTAAACGAGACTTATCTGGAAGTTGAAGTTTGATTGAGATTCTATCACATGACCATAGGAGGCAGGAAATCACATGAGAAGCACTGCGCACGCGTAGGTGCATTTTTTACCGCACCCAATGGGTATATGTAAGAACGTTAGGTAGAAATGCATGATAAAACGTTGGTGCTAGAGCTGATCGATAGACTGGAGTATAGACGGTAAGGGTATCGCCGTCACCCTCAGGTAATGGTGGGTAGTGGATATATTGTACTGAGTGGCCAGCCTCACCCGTGTAAGAGGCCTTCCAGAACCGGGTGGGCATGTGATTTCCTGCCTCCTATGGTCATGTGATAGAATCTCAATCAGACTTTAACTTCCAGGTAAGTCTCTCATTTAATTTTCCAATTCTATCACATGACCGGAGGCAGGAAACCTCATGAGACTTTAAAGCAAATGTACCCATTGGGTAAAAGAACTACCAAGGTCACAACAACCAGTAATATTCTGCAACCAAATTTTGTATATTTAGAAAAGGCACGGTGTGCCTAACACTCCACACTAGTTCATTCTTAACGCTGCACTGAAAATAGCAATACCTCTGTCATATCACACTCATTATCAGTTTGAATAATGGGCTTGTTATAGAACTTCTGAAATGTCGAGGCCTTCGCCCAACCCGCTGTAGACACAGTGACATCAATAGGAGTAGCCTTCTTGTGAGCTTTAGATGTAGAAGCAGCTCTGGTACTATGTGGATGAAAACGAGTTGTATCAAGTCCAGCGTCAGTCATCACAGTGTTAACCCAAATGAGAGACAGTTCGTGTTACGGGTTTATAAGGCTTTTGAAAGCTAATAAATAATTAACTCGCGCCGCCACGTAAAAGGTTTGTTCTGGTTAAATAATCTCGTAAAGTCCGGAGAGGACAAATCTTCGCATTCTTAGGATACTGCTTGATTAGAATAATTGGTGCTGACGCTCCTGGCTTGCTTGCCTTTATATGCTCTGTAATATGAAAACGACAGGTATTGTCGGCCATTTCCATCGAACTCAGATCCATTAAATGTACCGTCTGTTCTCGCTGACCGCTGACTAGAAGGATAATCATGACCAGCTTGAGTGTAAGGTTCTTTAGTGCTATATCGCCATGAGGATACAGTGTTTCGAGATATTTGAGGACCACTGCAACATCCCATGTGCAATCATATTTGGGGAGTGGCTTGTTTTGAAGAAAAACAGATTTCATAAATCTGCTGACAAGTGAATGGGTGCCAAAGTTCTCGCACTCCCCACTTACAATGACATTGGATAGTGCAGAACGCGCTGTGCCAATGGTCGAGTAACTGAGTCCTTTGTTGTGAAGAGCCATTAAAAAACCCAACGCACAATGTCTGCTTGAAGTTGGAAGCGTGCAAAGGAGTTCTGGAGACAGGATACACCAGAAGATGAAGCTTCTGGTGAAGGGATGTACATCTGGCTTGACCGGATGCTGCAAAAGTGTTGGTTTGGCCAGTAGGATCCAGGGTTGCTGATAGAGAATCTGGAGCAGACTTGAAAACCAAGTCTGTGTTGGCCACAGGGGTACAACGATGATGCCTGGAGCTTTGTCCACACAAATCTTTTGTAAACACCTGGCAATAAGACTAAAGGGTGGAAAGGCATAAAAATTGTAGCTATGCCAGTTTACACTGAACGCACCTACGGCTATACAACCAGGATCGGGCTTCCAAGAAACATATTGTTGTAATTGATGATTAAGCCTACTGGCAAACAAATCTACGTTCAAGTTAGGGTATTTGGCTACAATTGTCCTAAAACTGGACACATTTAATATATATTCATGTTGGTCGTGAAACATGCGCGACTTTTTATCAGCTTCATGGTTGGATGCACCCGCAATGTGCACTGCCGAAATCCATATAGAATGTTCTATACTCCACTCCCACATCTGAATCGTTATGTCATTTAATACCAAAGATTTTGTGCCCCCCATGTTATTAATATAAGTGACAGCTGTAGAATTATCTAACTGGAGTTGTACGGTGCAACGTTGACAGTTAAGACAAAATGCTTTTAGTGCAAAAAATGCTGCAAGTAACTCAAGGTAGTTAATATGAGAAGAGCTCTCGGATACTGTCCAC